>CM021101.1:664920656-664938111 GCA_007115665.2 Sequoiadendron giganteum | reverse complement strand
TTTAAACTAAATCTTCACTTTTCGAAACCTATAGCTGCTAAACCGTGAGGAATTTGAAGATGATGCAAACTAATGATTTTTAACATTTTGTTTGTAGATTATATATGTACACACACACACACACACACACACACATTTTAAATTTTTGGAATCAAACTAATTTTCTTTTTCCATCTCCTTCGATAACTAGTTTTCAACAATAAACAACATTTTTAAAGAGCGATGTTTATTTAATAACACATAACTTTTTCTCTAAGAAGGATAAAATTCTAATTTTTTCAAATTTAGATTTGTAACTATGATATCTAGCTCCTCCATTTGGTTTCATAGTGTTTTATTGATTTTTTTTTCTTAATTAAGTTTTGAATTCAAACCAATTACAATTTAGATATAGGTTTACTATGTAACACAATTTTTTTTGTATGTATCGAAATTCTTTTTTTTTGTTGGATCAAGGACATGAATACCAAGATCGTACATATTTTTTAGAATTTTTTGGTAATCTACTATTTTTCCACATGTGAAGAACAAAGAGCTTGATTTTCGGTGAAAAACCTACCTTCACAAGAAATAACAAATAAATATTAATAAAATTAAATATATTAAAATTTATACTTTTAATGAAACATATAACAAGGATTGCATACTTACAAAACATAAATTTTAAATGAACTCATTTGATCCCACAAAAGGTAAATCAAAAGTGGTTTTTAATCAACATTTTGATAGGTTTAGAGGAGACTCCATTATAGGTATGATTTAAAACTAGCGGGGTTATATCCAAGGGGGTTTGATTAAAACCTCTTCAATTAGAATCCTTTAAATGGAACCTTTCAATGCTTAAATCATTATATTTTCTAAAAATATGTGATTTCAACAAAAATCATGATGTTCCAGAAAGTGTAACCCATTATTATGGCAACACCCTCCCCAATTGAAAGAAATCCTAGTTATGAATTCTTGATATCTTTTCAATCACACAATACCTAAGGTCTTGATCTAGTGGCATGGGATGCACTTTGGAGATGCAACCTAAGAACCACTTCACCAAGTTCAGTAGAATTTTCCTTCCCTTTAGCTTTGAGGAAAAATATTTTCAAGGGGAAGGGGATGTTAAAACACCTTAGTCCTAATTCTTTCTTTATTGTAATAAGTTATTTTGACACATAATTTTTAAGTCATCCATTGAGATATTTTGAATAATACCATATACTTGGGAAATAAGTTAGCTTAATTAGAATTAGTGTAAATATAGATCGTAGGCTATTGTTTTAGTACTAGTGAGTTATATTATGTTAAGCAATACTAAAAGGAGGTTGTCCCACCAAAGAGGCCAACAATTACTGATATAAATTTATCAATTTCATGTAATATGATGTTTGAGTTTTATATGTAATTTATATATTTTTTGTATTTTTGTGCTTTTTCTAATTTTTTAGAGATGATTCCTCACACTTAAAGGTTTAGGTCCATCTTCCCTCATAGGTTTAGAATTATATCTCCCTTCCTACTCCTTCCTACACATCCTATACTTCTATATCTCTTTTCTACCTATTATCACACGAATTTCCTTTATCCCTCCTTTATATATATTTTCTCCTTTACCCCATCCTTAGTTCCCATAGTACTAACCCATCCATGTCAAATTTTACACCATTTGAGAATGATACAAAAAAAATTAGATATTAGTCAAACTAATTCTTGAGAAGTCACCATAGACATATCATGATCCTTTCTTACCTAAAATTCCCTTTCACTTATTCCTCCTACTTTCTCTTTTTATGATTAGGTGTGTTTTTCATGTTGAATATCCTAAGGAATAGTTGTTTATGCATATCCAAAGTTCATGGAGTACAAACTGTAATGCCCATGTCATGGTTGAGACATATGTAACTATTTTATTATTCTACATGAACTTGGAAATATTATTTATAATGAGACAATGAACATGGGTTACATAATGGAGTTATAAGAGCATCTTCTATTATTAGTGGTTGTAAGATGTAATTATTACTTTATGGGGAGTACTTGGTAGTTAAATATTCTAACTTGAGTGATGAAAGTGAAAAAATATTATGTGGGGTTACATCCTATTTTGGAGGTAAATCTCTTGAAGTGGGTCATGAGAATTATTACCATGGTATTTTTGGGGCATTGTTTGGGCACATGGCATTGTTATTTGGTATTTTTTTTGGCCTCCTTAAGTACATACATCAATGTATTGATATGGAGTAATTATTCATGTCTCTCCTAAGGTTATATTTATTTTTCTCTAGGATTACAATCGATAGAGAATTAAACTCTAAGAATTTATTTTAACCATTGGTTACTGAATAATACATTAATTGTTGTTTAGGGGCTAGGTTTTATTGAAATTATATTCCTAGGGAATGTCCGTGTTATAAAAATATCACTCATTTTATTTATTTTATTATTATTTCTTTCTCATTCTTGTTTCCTTTCCAAGTGTTGTTTATATTCCAAAACACTTCTAAAATTTTATAGATTAGTTTATATAAATTTATCCTTAAAGATTTGTGGAAATATCAACATGTCTAGTAGTTGAGATTTATTTTGAGTTTAGTTTATAAGGGTTTTGTTAGTATATTTATATATAATTTTTTCCCTGGCTTCATAATGTATGATGGAAAATAAGATCTAGAAACATGTGTAATAATTAAATACAACATGTAGTGATCTTATCTATGATTGTATCCTAGTTAAACTCTTTAATAGTACATTCATGAACCATGAAATTGAGGGGTTCTAATCTCTTGATTGCAATTCTATTTATTATTTCAATGAGCTTGGTCAATCCTTCATGAGCCACTTACAAGTTCAAATTTTCTTGCAAGAAAATTTCACATGTCTATTTCATTGTAAACAAGGCTTTATAGAATTGGCAAGTGATTTTGTTAAAGTTACATATTCACAAAAAAAGGGTGGGTGGTAAGAAGGCACACCCTGAGAGTCACATGGGTAGAGCCTAGAAAACCAAAAAACAAAGTCACTTGGGCCTAGACCAAAAATCCATAATCATTACAAACATATAAAATAAAAAGGCCATTAAGCGGCCGAAGCAGTGCCTGTAGAGCTAGGATGATCTTTGTCATCCATTTTACCCCATACATTAGTGGGGTCTAGAATGATGCCAAGAGGACCCTAGCCATCGTTAGCTTCTTTTTCTTTATCTTCTTCCTTTTCCTTGAATCGAGGTGAGATTGCTAGTGCTAGATGCACAAAGCATTTACCAGTGTCTAGCCAACCAGAGCTGCTACCAAAAGTATTATCAGACGGCCACCTAGAGGCGCAATCGCCACTCCCCACCACCCCTCCAGAGGGCCACCCCAGGCCAACCCGTGGAGGAGGAGAATGCAACCACCGAGGAGGGTAGGAACCATGTCGAGGAGGAGCTTAAGAGTGGGGGCGAGCATAACCACTCTGTTGTCGGCCCCAAGAGGGTGATTGACCGCGAGAGAAGATGGGAAAAGAGGGCACCATAGACACAATACATGGGGCATTGCTCCAATGGTCCAGAAGCACCTAAAGGTGAGACACCTCAAGTGCAACTTTATTAGCTTGAACTTGTATCTCCAAAAGCACATTAGAGCAAATAATAACTTTAGAATCACAATTTTTTTGCTTTACATATGCAATGATCATGATAAGTTCAATTTGTAGAGGGAGATTTTTTTTGTTTTTTGTTCTATTTTTATTCTTAATTGTTATGGACTTTTCTAATATTATTTTTAATGATTTTTTTAATTTCTAGGTTGGGGTCCCTATAGTATCCATCACTAAATTATCTAACAATATTTTTTGACTATTTTGCAACATCTCTAAATTAATGAATATATATGAATTCACCTATACACAAGGTAAATAATACAACCTAATCCATTATTAAGATGAAGAGCCATAAGTTACTATGTGAGATAAGTTGATTCCATAAAAATCCTTCTTCTATAGGTTTGTCTACATATGCATCTCAATGGAATCAAGATCACACATAGTTATCCATTTAAAATTATATGTTAACTAGGTTATAGTAGTGTGTAACTAGGATTTCATGTGTAGTCAAAATTTGGATTCGTCACTTTTCTTTACCTATCAAAATATATTATGTTAGACCCAAAAAATATAAAAATATAAAATATCAATTATTGAACTAACGGTTGAATATTTTTATATTTTATTTTGATAAAAAGTTATATATTTGTTTAATATTTAAGCCTATATGGTTTTAATAATGATTTATAGATAGCGGAATAACTCATTTTTTGATACACATAATAGTAAAATTAGACTTCTAAAATTTAAAATAATAACTTTCATACCTATGTGTGATAATGTTCAATCCCAAGCCACTTGGGTTTGATCCCAAATTCCTCAAGCTCAATCCCATATCATGTGGGAATGATCCATATATTTGGATATAAATTAACACTGCATTTTCCAATTACAACAACATAGAGCCCTTCACTAGGTTTTTCATATGTTATGGTTAACCCAAAATTTTCACAAGTCTACTAAATTGAGAATTAATAAAATAATTTTACATCGGTTGCACAAAGCATAATTTCCCAACCCAATGATAAAATTAGATTATACATATAACCTCTAACAACCATATTGAACACTTAACAAACCTCAATATTTTCCCAACACCAAATTCAATACCCTAATTAACACAAAACATGAAATTGTGTACTTACGCACAAAAATTATGTTTAATACAAATTGATGAAATTAAAATTACAAGAAAGTTTAATTCAATCATTAAAACACTCTACAACATCCTAATAATATCTAGATGTGATTTCAAAATTTAGTTGATAAAATTATTCATCCCTAGTCTTAATTTCATAAATTGGGGTTTCAAGTTTCATGTTGTAAATTTATTTCAATAGTAGGGTTTCATAACTAATGGAAATAAATGATTGAAATGGTACAAAATATAATTCTAAGTTTTTAAAATTAATTTATAATGATTTCACCTAATTTTCATAGGTTTAAATTCATTAGTTTTCTAATTTCCTTCAAAAGATGTAGCACTCTATGCTAGTATCATTTTTAATCAACACTACATTCATAAGTTCAAATTATTTATATGGGTTCAAGAGCCTACCCTCAATGCTTTATAAAAATTATAAAACCTTGGAACAACTCTTCAAACCATTGATCCTTGCTTAAGCTCTTGAAAATTTTAATCACAATAATGCAATGTATAAACTTGTGTAGCTAACATAAAATTTCCAATGATCTTTTTATAATAGTTAGTATTATATTATTATGAAATATTTTATTTGTTTCATGCTCAAATAATCCAACAAAAAAGATCTTATTTTTTGCTTAAATAAATTATTTACTTATCCTTTTCAAAATCTCATCCTTTAATTCTATAACTTTATTTCAATCCTCTAAAATATTCATAAATATATTTATTTTTCAAAATAATTATCTAAATATGATCTATGAAATTAGTTCGAGGACTATATATAGCATTATGAGGACAACTATTCAATTTATTAAATCTCTCTTTGAAATATAATCAACTATCCACCAAATTTAGTTGCAAATAAAATGATTAAAATATTTAAATAAACACCTACACATATCTTCAATCTAATTAATATTAAAGAAATTTATTTTTATCTATGAAGGATAATTCAACAAATATCCTTATTAATACATTTTCTATAAGAAAATCAATTTATCTAAAATAAATTAATTATCACCCTTATTAATTTAATATCCATGATAAATTAATAATTAAGCAATAGTTTATCTCCATGAAAAATTAATAATCTATATATGATGAAACACTATCATAATACAAAGATCTCAAGTACCACCTAAGGTGGGTATTAGAAAGCCTCATTTATAGACTAGACCACTTATGGGATTATGGTGGACCCAAACTATGGCTTCACCCACCAAACTATGGCTTCAACATAGTCACAAAGGAGCACCTATATAATATCCACCATAATCATTATTCTTATATTTCTTCTAGTAGATCATTAAACTATTATAATGACACTTTCACTAATGCATTAAGGTGTTCCATTCTTCTAGTTAAAGGTGGTATGTAGGCTCTATAAATCTAATGATATATCATTACCCATTTTTGACATTTTGTATTCTCTTACGATGTCTTTGGGTTGACCAAGCCCAAGGAAAGCTTTATGTGGCTCATCAATGCCTAAAGTGTATTCATGATGGGGTGATCACAGTGTCACACCATGAGTATAAGCATCATTTTGAATTTCAAAATATCTCTATGAATTATTTTCTCAAACCTATGGGTCCTCCTTATACACACCATGACACATTATTCATTTTTTATGTGTTATAGGGACCAAAAGGCCTACATTATTGTAGACAATCTTGACCTTGGTATTCTCCCTTATAGGCTTGTCATTCTTGGTAAACATGCTCATGAGGTTTTGAAATATGTTGTTATACTCCCTACGTGAATAATCCCATGATGCATCCTATTTTCATGTTTGATAGTGTTATTCATCCTCCTAGATGACAAAAATAATTTTACGAACCTTATCAGGCTAATACAAGTCACAATCAAACAACAAATTTAATTGACAATTTCATTTGTCAATTAAAATCTAATTCAAATTTTCATTAACAAAAATATGGCCACTCAATTATTTTTCAATCCTCAAAAGATCACAAATATACAACTTCTAATTTCATTTGATTTTTTTTAAAAATACATCAGTATTACAAAGGTAATTCAATTTATTAAATTCTTGTTCCACTGCCAAAGGCATTTACCATCTGCAAAATTAATTTCTTTCCAATTCCAAATTCTATCTATTCATTAATCTACTCCATTTCTATTCTTTTCTTTGTTCTCTCACTCTTCATCTCTCTATACTCAATCTACTCTCCTATGTAGATGTGTGTGCAAAATCAGATCATACCTTTGATAAGTAGGAGGTTTCTTCCACAGCGTGTCGAATTATGATATTGCTATCAGGATTCAACCATGTAGTTTTCAAGTCAAACTCATTGAATCATGGATCAATGAGTTTGACTCAAAAACTACATGGTTGAATCTTGATAGCAATATCATAGCTCATACCTTTTTCAAAATATGTGAACCCCCCTCCATTTTATTCAACATATACTACTCTATGCAGCACCATTATTTTTTCCTTCTCTATCTATATACCACTTGTATTTTTCCATCTTTCATAAGTTGTCAACCCTCCCTATGCTGGTATCCAATGCAGGTTTTTTAAAATCTGCATTCATTCATTTACATTTCATATATGGCGCAACCTTTTCCAACTTCTCCACTGTGCATTGGTTATTATATTTTTTTTTAATTTTAAACTATCACATAATGATGCAACCCATCTGCTTCTACTCTCTTATTCTCTTTCACATTATCTCCCTCTTCAAAGGATACACAACCTATTATTTTTATTGCCCCCTCTGTATTTTATTTGACAACTTTTCCTTTTTAAAATGGCGTTGCCCTCCCCTTGCACATTTTTAGTTGATTTTTAAATCTCCATCCCCTTCTACCAGGCGCAACCCATATCCTTCTCTTTGCATCAAATTTATTTTTTAGTTTTAAATTTCTCAACCCTCCTTCCAGTCGAGACTCCCTCTTTTTCATATATATTTCTCATTTCTATTTTAAAAATTATCTTCAACATGGCGTGACTCCTCATATTCTTCACTTTCCTTGCACATGTTCTTTGGCTACATTTTATTCAAACATTCTTTAATTTATTTCCTTTGTTTGGCGTGACCTTTTGTTTTTCTTGCTTTATGTATTCACTCCCTTCATACACTTGCTTTGTAATTTATTATCTAGTTCTATTTTTTTTAACTCATACTCCTCTATGCTTCATAATAAAGATTGATTTTATTATTTTCAAATCAACATCCATTCAACTCTTGTGAGACCTATTCAAACTCATGAAAAAAAAAATTATTCCAATAACCATAATCAAACAAACTAAATTCATCCAATATGGTAGCAATAAAATGCCAATTTAGAATTAAAATCAAAACACAATATTTTGTCAACCAATGACAATAATGTCATTCAACCTCCACCAAAAATCAACCACCAAAATCAGATTTAAATTGAACTTTAGGAATAGACCACAAACTCTAAAATTTAACTCTAAAAACTGACTGCAACACCAAAAATGCAATAAAATTAAAACCAAACTATTTTTGGTTGATACATACCGCCAGTTTGCCTGGATGCTATTGCATCAAAAAAAATTGAGTAGGAATTTTTTGATCATAGGCTCACAAAAATTGGAGTTGAATGATAGAACCATCCTTTCAGATAGCAAACTCCATTGCTATTACAGGTGCACATAATTTTTTTCTTTTTCCTCCTCTTCCAGCATCTTGCTGAAACATTCACCATCTTCCTCCAACAAATCTACACCCTCTTATATCTTCCTTTTGTGGACTCATCTCCACCATATACCATCCTCCTCCTCCAAATATTCTCTCCTTTCTTCTCATCCTTCATTGGATTTGACCCACCATAAACCAACCACCTCCACCAAGTTTCCCCTACACTATCCTCTACAATTTTTACATATAAATATGCAACATCTACATACCAATCTGCAACTATATGATATTAATTTATATCTACTTGCACTAGATCCTTATTCACCTTAACAATGTACAATTTTATATCAATTTCCTCATCACTAAATTCAAAAAGATTAAAATTTACATCTTCTTTTGTTGCTACAATTTTCCCTCATCATCATTTTCTACAACATCTTCAAGCTCTATCGCTGCAACCATAGCTACATCTTCATTCTTTATATCCTCTTTTGCTACCTTCTCTTCGCCATTGTCTATATTGAAAATAATGTTAACTAAATCATGGGATTTATCTTGTCCCATCTGCATTTCCTTCATCTTTTCATCACTTTCATCCCACATTTTCTTTTCAAATAAGCTATCAATCTCTTCTTCCAACAAGAGACCATCCTCATTCCCACCAATCTTCTCATCAAATTTAGGACTCTCCAAGTCTATAATCTTATTTATTTCATTTCCTCTCTTCTTTTCTTCTTCATTGACATCTATAGGGGCTACTTTCACATCTTTCTTCTTCCATTTTGGGCTGCAACACTCTTTTTCTCTTCTCTTCTTTTCGCTATCCTCTTTCAAGAGAACGTTCTTCTTCCCAATTCTCTTTTCCAATATTCTCTCATCTCTTCAATATTCTTTTCCAATACATCTAACTTGGCCTAGATATTTCCTAATTCTTCACGAAGCATATTTAAAAATTCTTCACATATCTTTTTATTTTCCACTTTTTCCCAATATTGTTCCCAAAACAAAATTATCACAGGTCTCCTCATAACCCATGTCATCCTCTCTTTTGAATGCACCTTATTCCTCTTTGCCAATTCTCTTAGAGACTCACTTTTCCCCATCTCACATCTCATGCTCTGCATCTTCACAACTTCTTCACCATGCTTCCTTTGTAGGTTGCTTCACATTCGATGCTCTACCTATATACTCAAAAATTTTCTAACTTCACTCTCCACCTACAGATCTTGGCATAGGCTGCCTCACATTCAACACTCTGCTTATGCACTTAGAACTCCTTACTCTAATACCATTTGACAAAAACAATTTCACGAACCTTATCAGGTTGATACAATTCACAACCAACAACAAATTGAATTGATAATTTCATTTGTCAATTAAAATCTAATTCAAAATTTCCTTGAAATAAAGATGGCATTCAATTATTTTTCTATTCTCAAAAGATCATATACATACAACTTCCAATTGCATTTGATTAAAAATAAGACATCAGTATTACAAAGGCAATTCAATTTATTAAATTCTTATTCCATTGCCTACATGCATTTACCATCTGCAAATTTAATTTATCTTTCCAATTCCAAACTCTCTCTATTCATTAATCTCCTCCATCTCTATTCTTTTCTTTGTTCTCTCACTCTTTATCTCTCTATACTCAATCTACTCTCCTTTGTAGATGTGTGTTTGCAAAATCAACTCATACCTTTTTAAAAATATGTGAGCCCCCCTTCATTTTATTCAGCATATATTTACTACTCTATGCTACACCATTATTTGTTCCTTCTTTGTGTATATACCACTTTTGTATTTTTTCATCTTTCCTGAGTTGTCAACCCTCCCTATGTCGGTATCCAACACATTTTTTTATTATAAAAATTTGCATTCATTCATTTACATTTTGTATATGGTGCAACCTTTTCCAACTTCTTCAATGTGCATTGGTTTTTTTCTAAATTTTAAACTGTCACACAATGGTGCAACCCCTCTACTTCTACACTCTTGTCTCCCTCTTAAAAGGATACACAACCTATTCTTTTTATTTCCCCCTTTGTATTTTATTTGACAACTTTTCCTTTTTAAAATGGCATTGCTGTCCGTCTACATATTTTCATTTGATTTTTAAATTTCTCACCCCTCCTTCATGTCGAGACTCCCTCTTTTTCATATTATTTTTCATTTTTATTTTAAAAATTATCTTCAACATGGCATGGCCCCTCATATTCTACACTTTTCTTGCACATGTTCTTTGGCTGCATTTTATTCGAACATTCCAAAATTTTATTTCCTATACTTGGCTTGAACTTTTGTTTTTCTTGCTTTATGTATTCACTCCCTTCATACACTTTCTTTGTAATTTATTATCTAGATCTATTTTTTAACTCATACTCCTTTATGCTTGATAGTAAAAATTGATTTTCTTATTTTCAAATCAACATCCATTCAACTCCTGTAAGACCCATTCAAACTCATGAAAAAAAATTGTTATTCCAATACCATAATCGAACAAACTAAATTCATCTTATATGGTAGCAATAAAATGCCAATTTGGAATTAAAATCAAAATACAATATTTTTTCAACTAATGATAATAATGTCATTCAATCTATGCCAAAAATCAACCACCAAAATTAGATTTAAATTGAACTTCAGGATAGACAACAAACTCCAAAATTTAACTCTAAAAACTGATTGCAACACCAAAAATGCAACAAAATTAAAACCAAACTATTTTTGGTTGATACAGATCGCTAGCCCACGTTGCATCAGACACACTCAATAGGAATTTTGTGAGCATAGGCTCACAAAAAATTGGAGCTTAATGGTACAACCATCCTTTCAGATTGCAAGCAATATGTAGTGAACTCCATTGCTATGATAGGTGCACACAAATTTATTTCTTTTTCCTCCTCTTCTAGCATCTTGCCGAAACATTCACCATCTTCCTTCAACAAATATGCATCCTCTTCTTCCTTCCTTTTGTGGACTCATTTCCACCATAGACCATTCTCCTCCTCATAAGATTATCTCCTTTATTCTCCTCCTTCATGGGATTTGACCAACCAAAAACTGACCACCTCCACCAAGTTTCCCCTACACTATCCTCTACAACTTCTACATACAAATATGTAACATCCACATACCAATATGTAACCATATGATCTCTCTTTCTATCTAGTTGCACTAGCTCCTTATTCACCTTAACAATATGCAATTTTATATCAACTTCCTCATCACTAAATTAAAAAATATTAAAATTTACCTCTTCTTTCGCTACTGCATTTTTTACCTCATCATCATCTGTTGCAACATCTTCAAGCTCTATCATTGCAACCACAACTACATCTTCATTCTTTCCATCTCCTGCTGCTATCTTCTCTTCGCTATTGTTTGTATTGAAAATAGTGTTAACAAAATCATGGGATTTATCTTCTCCCATCTACATGTCCTTCATCTTCTTATCACTTTCATCTCATGTTTGATTTTCAAATAAGCTATCAATATCTTCTTCCAACAAGATATCATCCTCATCTCCACTGATCTTCTCATCAAATTTAGGACTCTCCAAGTCCATAGTCTTATTTTCTTCATTTCCTCTCTTCTTTTCTTCTTCATTTATATCTGTAGGGGCTGCTCTCACATCTTTCTTCTTCCATCTTGGACTGTAACACTCTTTTCCTCTTCTCTTCTTTTCGCTATCCTCTTTCAAGAGAAAATTCTTCTTCTCGATTCTCTTTTCTAATATTCTCTCATCTTCTTCAATATTCTTTTCCAATACATCTAACCTAGCCTATATCTTTCCCAATTCTTCATGGAGATTTTCATTTTCCACTTCTTCCCAATATTGTTCCTATAATAAAATTCTCATGGGTCTCCTTATGACCCATCTCATCCTCTTTTTTGAATTCATCTTCTTCCTCTTTGACAATTCTCTTAGAGACTCACTCATCCTCATCTCACATCTCGTGCTTTGTATCTTCACAACTTCTTCACAATGTTTCCTCTATAGGTTTCCTCACAATTGCTGCTTTGCCTATATAATCAAAACTCTTTTAACTTCACCCTCCACTCGTAGGTCTTGGCATATGATGACTCATGGTCAACACTCTACCTATGCACTTAGAACCCCTTGCTTTGATACCATTTGATGAAAACAATTTCATGGGCCTTTTCAAGCTGATACAATTCACAACCAAACAAAAAATTGAATTGACAATTTCATTTATCAATTAAAATCTAATTCAAAATTTTATTAAAACAAAGATGGCCATTTAATTATTTTTCAATCCTCAAAAGGTCACAAATATAGAACTTCCAATTGCATTTGATTTAAAAAAAAAGAGATCAGTATTACAAAGGAAATTCAATTTATTAAATTCTTGTTCCACTTCCTACAAGCATTTACCATCTACAAATTTAATTTATCTTTCCAATTCCGAATTATCTCTATTCATTAATCTCCTCCACCATTGTTCTTTTCTTCATTCTCTCACACTTTATCTCTTTATACTCAATCTACTCTCCTTTGTAGATGTGTGTCTACAAAACAACTCATAGATTTTTCAAAATATGTGAGCCCCTCCCTCCATTTTATTTAGCATATATTTACTACTCTATGCTATGCCATTATTTTTTCCTTCTTTTTCTATAAACCACTTTTGTATTTTTCCATCTTTCTTGAGTTTTCAGCCCTCTCTATGCTGCTATCCAACACAAGTTTTTCTTTCACTTTTTTTACAATTTGTATTCATTCATTTACATTTCATATATGGTGCAACCTTTTCCAACTTCTTCACTATGCATTATTTATTATATATATATTTTATTTTAAATGTCACACCATGGTGTGACCCCTTTGATTCTACTCTCTTATTCTCTTTCACATTATATCCCTCTTCAAAGGACATACAACCTATTCTTTGTTATTGCCCCCTATTTGTTAGATTTTCCTTTTTAAAATGGTGTTGCCCTCCCTTTGCATATTTTTATTTGATTTTTAAATCTCCATCCCCTTCTACTAGGTGTGATCCATCTCCTTCTCTTTGCATCAAATTTAGTTTTTATTTTAAATTTCTCACCCCTCCTTCCAGCTGAGACTCCCTCCTTTTCATATATTTTTCATTTTTATTTTAAAAATTGTCTTCAACATGGCGTAGCCCCTCATATTCTACACTTTTCCTACACATGTTCTCTGGTTGCATTTTATTCAAACATTCCAAAATTTTATTTACTTTTCTTGGCATGACCTTTTGTTTTTCTTGCTTTATGTATTCACTCCATTCACTTGCTCTATAATTTATTATCCAGTTCTATTTTTCTTTAACTTATACTCCTTTATGCTTTATAAGAAAAAAAAAAATAAAAATTTTCAAATCAACATCCATTCGACTCCTGTGAGACCCATTCAAACTCATGAAAAAAATTGTTATTCCAATAACCGTAATCAAACAAACTAAATTCATCTGATATAGTAGCAATAAAATGCCAATTTGGAATTAAAATAAAAACATGATATTTTGTCAACCAATGACAATAATATCATTCAACCTCCACCAAAAATCAACCACCAAAATTAGATTTAAATTGAACTTCAAGAATAGACCACAAACTCTAAAATTTAACTTTGAAAACCAATTGCAACACAAAAAATGCAACAAAATTAAAACCAAACTAGTTTTGGTTGATGTAAACCGCTAGCACCTAGATGCTGCTGGATCACTATACCTCATCCTTGAGCTTAGCCTTAAACTCAACCTTGTTATGAATCTCAAAATAAGTATTTTCAAAATCCTCTTCCCCATTCTCCTTGGCCTAAACCTTAACCTCCCCCTTCCCAACCCAAACTCCGTAAAGTTCCTCATACTTCCATTTTCCCTTTAATTTTTGCATATACTAGTGTGTCACCAAAATGTGTAGCCTTGACACTTTTTCACTCATTTGGGCTTTTCCCCTTGGATTTTGGTCTTGTCTTTCTTTGATCTAATGTTGTAATGTGGTCAACACATTCACATTAGATCTTGAATGCTTGCAAATCAACAATAAACTAACAATGTTTTACAAAGGTGTTGTGAAGTGTTGTAACACATATTCCTACTTTTTTAAGACCCTTTCAACATAATTCACCTGAACAACCCATTTTTACCCCTTTCCAAGCCTTGTGCTAAAGTGTTGTAAGGTGTTGTAATGCATTTTCACACTTTCCTAGGCTTGCCATCAACAAATTCACCCTTCCTAAAGTTAAATTTGCCCCTTAATGTACTTTTAGGCCCGACTTAAGTGTGTTTCAGGAGGCAAGCCTGTTAATCATCATTTAGCACCACTTCATTCCCGAACACCACTTGAATTTGTCCAAGTGGACTAGGTCACCACCTTGGACGATCTAGTCCCTTTTGGCATAAAATTCAAAATTAAAATTAAAATCTAACGAGAATTTGCCTCCAAAACCCTAGGGTCATCTTATCATGTGCTATTTTCGGGAAATTAGGGAATACCTTGTATAAATAAGGGTTTTCATCCTCATTTCACCCCCCCTAACATCATTTTAATCTTCACAAGCACTCAAGCACTCAAATCTTCTCAAGAAATAATTCAAGCAACCTACATTGGAGCTGGTTCTTGCATGTTGCAGAAATCTTCAACAAAGATTTGGTGAGTGTTTACATTTTTTTGTCATTCAATCATCTTTCCTTTCATTTTCTATTTCATTTGGGTTTGATTACCATCATGGGGTTTGACTAAGGAAAACCCCTATTCTCTAACCCTAACCCTTTCCTTCTCTTTGCATGTGTTCTTTGCAGGTGTGTATGCAGATTTGGCAAGGAGAAAAGTTTTGAAAAGGGTGTCATCATTCCATCTAAGTCAATTCAAGTCATCAAAGCCTAGAAGGAGCTAAAAGACAACTTGCAAGTCATTTTCTGAAGATTCGAACACATGTATCTGTCAGGAAAAAGGAAGTGCAAGTGGGTTCCTATAGGTTCAGACCTCAAATCTCTCGAAAGCACTAGGAGGACTAGGTCACCATCATTGGCGACCTTATCCCTGCACTAGGCCTGGAAAAGGGTTTTTACATTTTTGGATACCCTTTTACCAGAAACCCATTCTGGCAAAGTTTCCTAGGAGAAGGACTAGGTCACCCATTCTAGCGTAAGTATCCATGTGTAGATTTCCAATAGATTCCAAAATACTCCAGAGCTCCTCTTCTATAAATTTTAATTCTCAGGTGCACTATCTTTTTATTTTCCAGTTTCTTTCTAGTTTGCATACATTTAGGTCATTTAGTTTACTTTTCATATAGTTTACATTTGATTTTATTTACATTTCATAGTTATTTTAGTTTTATTACATTTCAGCATTTAGACACACTTTATCACACACAACACAACCCTATTCAACCCATACCCTTTGAATGAAATCACCAAAAAATATATCATTAGGTGAAAGAGAGTCATTCTTCCATCCAAGCTCCTAGGTGAAAAACCCTAGGGGCCTAATTGGGGAATCCTCTTTCCCTTTTAGCAAATCATCTTTTTGGTGGTTCATTTTGGTGAATCTGACCTTAGAGCACTTCTTTTCACTTCTAATTTTTGCATTTCATCATAGGGAAAAGATTGAATTGTATGAGGGTTTTGCATTGTTTGCATCCTAGGGTTTATAAAAAAGTGCATTAGTGAAAGGTTCATGTTAGCTTGCACTTTGCATTTCATCCTCATTGAAAAAGGTACAAAAAAAATGCATTTCCATTTTGTACCTACACTGGAAAAGCATAAAAATTAGAAAAAGCATATACAACTTTCAAAAATTGTCAAAAAATATCACTGTTGGGACTAAGTGGCCACACTAGGCAACCTAGTCCTCTTACACATTTTGCAGTCTTTTCTACCATTTTTAAAGCATTTTTTGCACTCCTGTCTTTTGCAATTCCATTTCTGTGTTTGTTTTCATATTTTCTCTTTTACTCAATTTCTTGCACTTCGTTTGCTTCCACTATGGCTATGTCTTTCAAGGAGTTTTGGATGTCCTTCAAATACCTAGTCAACATGTCCAGCTATTCCTTTGGCACTGATCCAAATGACCTTGAATCCACCCCTGCTTAATCAACTCCAAATGGGTGTCCTCATGAAGTTGACATCATTGGAGATGATGATGCTACCATGAATCGGTTCCTCAATGAATGCCTTGAAAATCTTGAAGAAAATGCTTCTTTCTACCCATCCATGAAACAACCCGAGTTTCCTAACATGTCACCCCTAGAGACATTTTCTTACCTCCATCCTAAAACAAAAAATGCCCCTAAGTTCCCTGTACAAGGTGAGCCTAGTTCATCCAAATCTGTCACTACTCAACCCTTTTACAATAACCAAGTCACCAATCCTCTAATCAATCTTCAACAAACCTATGGCAAAGGGTTTATCATTTTAAGCAAACAAGGTGGGGACACAAAAAACAAACATGAAATACACAAATTTTATGAAAAATTATCACCTAATGAATATACAATGAGAATAGGCTATCAAGATCCTCCTCATGATCATAGGCATCCTAGAGAATTTCTCAAGCTTCATGATGATGGCACAACGATCTTTTATTCCCCTCTCGATTTGGATTTTCTCCTTCCTAAAGAACGTTCCACATCTCCTAATAACAACACAAACAATCCTAAGATCATCTCAGGCCCTTCTGCCTTAATCTCCTCTTTCAAAGTTGGTGAATCTAGTAGATGCAAGAGGCCGTACAAATTACAAAAAATCAAAATTCCTCTTCATCCACCTCCTGAATGTGAGAGGAAATTACAAATACTCCTAAATAGAGGACTCATTACATTGCCTCCCCGCAATCAGTTGGTGATCTATCCTAAAGATGCTAATGTACCACATTGTGCTTATTATCATGTTCTTGGTCGTAGAAGTGATGAATGTCGTCATCTATGAGAGATACTGAGTAAGTATCACTTCGATGGTGATTATTTATTTCCCCTCAAACCATAAACTACTCCCATACACCTTACCATGTAGTAGTTGTAGAACATTTACTTCTCACTATTACCCGATCTTTCCCATCACCCATCTCAGCTCATTCTTTCCTTACACTCAGTGGGCACATGAAGTTG